>JAPMLY010000599.1:0-48451 GCA_026401115.1 Tetraselmis chui
TCGGACAAGCGATCCGCACATTTTAATAGTACGTTGAGATAGTATTCGCTATCGGTACGCGCTCCTTGGAACAACTCCGTGCCCTCATCGCAATATCGGGGCGCAACACAACGGCGCTAAAGCGGAATACCATTTTACTCTCTGATACCCTTCGAACTTGAAACGAGTGCGAGCGCTTGCCCAAATATCCTCACGCGCGCCATCAATAACACTCACAAAACATGTCAGGGAATGAGTATGCGGACGTATGCGGGTACCGGTGAAGGAACGGGAGTCCGAGCATGACCACGAGGAAGACGACGACGGTGGTGGAAGGTCTCACGAAGCGCGACATACAACCCAGCAAGTGTACACAGAGAGGTGCACATACGGAAGGCACGGACGGCGTGTGCGAGGACGGTGAGGAAGGCGGCGTTGAGGAGGTTCGACCAAGCATGCTCAATTGGCACGCCGACGAGCATATTGCATGGTTTTGCGCGGCCATCATCGCTCCAAAAACTTTCACTTGCAACGTGCCATGTACCGCGACGGCTAGCGCAAAGCAGCTTTGAGTGCCCGGGCAGGGCGGCGTCACGGCTTCACGGGAGGCAGCGATACTTGTGAATTTTGTATATGTAGCGGTTGCACCCGCTACATGTATCTGCGGCTGCGGAAACATATGAAACGCGCCTTTCGAGTACCACGTTTTTGCTACAGTAGGACCTAAGTAAACAGATTTACTGCACATTCAAGATTTTTACGACTCCTTGCCGGAACGGCTACGAATTTACATGAAACGTGGTCTTCGTTTTTAGTCTCACTCCCAGCACCCGACCATATTCAACCATTCCCAACCATAACTTAGATTGTCGCACATGTAATAAAGCAGTTTTCTTTCTGAATTTCAATCACACACGCATGCATGTTCCAGTACCCTAAAACAATAAATACACATTTTTTTACCACACAAATCACAAACACACATAAGCAACCCTCCACGCACAGCAATCGACAAGACACACAAAAAATGAACAAAAGACATTGAGATACACTCATTCACAGTCAGAAACACACACACACACACACACACACACTCTCTCTCTCTCTCTCTCTCTCTCTCACTCACACAGACACACACACACACTCACACACTCACACACAAACATTGATTACGTAGAAAGGTGATGTACTCAAAATGTATTCAACTACACGGACATATTTAATCAAACACAAAAATAAACGCGCACGCTATATACACACACAAATACAAATACACACACACACACACACATACACACACACACACACACACACACACACACACACACACACACACACACACAGATCCGAAGGGTGGCGCGACTCTTTCACGCCGGATCCCCCTTTCCATCGTGTCCTGAATTCCATGTTCCCGTTCCCGTCACAATCTACCGGGCGCCACCCTTACGCTATATATGCCTCTCGTGTATGCTCCGCCATTGCTTGTTGCGCTTCTACAGCTGCCTCTATGAATTTTAGCGTAATTGGAAAATGTGGTTGGCACGATTCAATAAGGAAGGTGTGACCATAATCAAGCAACTACATCTATTCACGATAAACCACCAGCCTTGTTTGGTGACTGGTGTTGGGACGAAGGAAGTGCCTACTACAAGTTTACGGACTCGATAGTGGTACCCCCAATAGAATCACTGCCCAATACATATGGACTTCTAAGTGGGCCTACACTAGCTCATTCTAACCGATCTACCAGGAGGAAATATTGACAACGCCCCCTTCAAGATAGCTAAGGGATGTATGTGGTCCGACCAACACGAATTGCATATACATCCAAGGGGTGTATATACCGTTGAATGGGCGCATCCGCTTGCATGATAGAGCTCCCGTGGGATACGAGTGATGGTCTCGGTAGTGGCTTCGTGAGCATTTCAGCCACCTTGTCCCCTTTCGGTAGGTAGTGCAATTTGAACATTCCAAGCTGCATATGGTCCTCAACGGAGGGGCACTACATGTCCATGTGCTTGTTTGCATCACGCAAAAAATAAGTTTTGTCGTGAGAACGCAATAGTGTTCTGGGTGTTCGCTTAGATGTTTGGTGCCTCGCCAACATACGTGTTGAAGGTCTCTCCCAGCATTTACCTAATATGGATCGCGTCCTTGGTGGCGTTCGCGGCTAAGTAATACGCAGCCTCAGGCGTAGACTGCGCCACCCATGCATGTTGCATAGTCCCATAGCTCACAATGCTTTAACCTAATATAAACATAAATCATGACCGCGACTTCCGATGTTTGCTAGCATTGTCCCATAATACATCGGTAGTGTATGTCACTCGGAGTGAGTTAGGGTCCCCCCCCCCCCCCCAACTTGAGGCTCATAGTCCCCCGGACGTATCTGAGTACATTATTCACAACATGCAAGTGGGCCTCTGTGGGGTTAGCATATGATGGACCGAGAACGTTGAGTGTTGTGCACATGTCCGGGTGTGTTTTACAAAGGGTGCACACATGCGTATATAGTAATATAGAAGACTGCCGTGGAGGCTTGGGTTAATATTTCGATGAATGCAAGTGAGGGAAAATAATGCAAGTGTGGACAAGGCGGATAGAAAACCAAGGTTCATCAGCGGGCACGACGATTTGCAGTCGAGTATGTATGTCGAAGTTATTTATAATCGTGTGCACATGCTTACTTTGATCCAGAGATAATCCCCGCGACCCGATCTCTAGTGTGGTGCATTCGGAGAAGTCGGACGGTTTGCCGAGGTTACTTGATCTTATACGCGGTTGGCTGGCTAGAGCCCTAGGTGTGAAGTCTTTGCGCCACTACATAGTGTCGTTACATGTCATAGGGGTATCATCCATTTACATGGCGATCATCGAGAAAATCCCCCCCCTCAAAGATGAGGTAAAGGGGTACGACTTAAGCTGCGTCCAACCTTACTCGACTAGACAGTCCCTCATCAGTTCGTTTAACACTTGAAGATACTGGTTTAGACCATCCAAGCAACGCAGAAGGTAGCACACATACTGAGTGCCATCATCGAAACCCAACAGTTGTTTTACTCAGACACCCTCTGTGTTGGCGGGTACGTATAAAAACGCAATGTCGATGTCCAACCCACCGAGGTCGAGGCTCGCGGCTGCGGCGATGGTCAGAGAGACGCGTAGGGTAGCAAGTCACATGACCGGAGAGAGAAAAAATGTGTAATCTAAACATGCTCGCTGACAGCAACTCTTCCCGCCGAAGCGGGCCTTGTAACGTGAGACCGCAGTATTGGCGTATGTCCTCAGCATACATACCCACGTGCTTTTGACCACGCGGCGGCTTGCTGGCCAAGGAACGAGTTCCCCATTACTCATTGGCATTCATGGAAAGGAATTTCTTGTTGCGTGGTCAATAATTTGAATTCAGCTACCAAAGGGCTGATCATGGCCTCATAATTGGACGTTGGCTCGCTGCATACTTTGGTGGGGCCATAGCGAGCGCCGCATGAAGTTGAAGTGCCGGGATATCAACGCCAAGTCCAGGTACAATGCTGCAAGAGCTTTCTACCATGTCAAAACACAAATGTCATTGTCCGCTTCTTGAGGTAGCTCCAAGTAACGCTCAAAGTCGTCCTACACTTTTGAATCCTGATTTTGAAAAGCTAACAAATAATAATCAGAGCATGTTACATTGAGAAATAAAATACAATGTGAAGATTCTCAAATTGATACACGAAGAATATTCGTTATCGAATATTATTCTAGAATAGCAATATTGAAAAAGCATCACAGGGTGCAGAGTCCGGGTAGAAATCGAATAAGAATCTCGACGGCGGTCGAGTCGGCGGTGGCAATTGAGGTTGGTGAGAAGCCATCGCGTTGATGGTCGCAGCGGGCGCCGGCCCCAAAGGGGTGGTGGTGAATTTTTCCGCGGAGACTTAGTACCTCCCTAGTACTTTCCCTTGTCTATATTACTAGCTATAAGAAGGAATGTCCGAAGCCATTCACTTGCGATGGAAATAGTAGTTATTATTCTGGCGTTGATCGCCACGCAAGGTGAACATAGCCCACGATGCGGCAGCCGTTAAACTTTGCGGCAGTGCGCGGGGATATAAGAGGGGATCCACTAATAATTGTACTTGACTACAATATCAACGCAAAATCTGTGAAAATTGGAGGTGGCGCGTGAGTCAGGCGCCCCTACAAAAACGAGCGTTGGGGATGTACAACTGCAGAATGTAGTAAAACGCGGCATCACCGCCCACATACAACACCATCGTGCCAAAACGACAGTTACAGGTGCCTGAAACACGCAACTGATTCGTCATAGAGTCGCCCGCCGGCGGCGCAGCGGCGGCAGCCCCGGAGGGGGGTGTGCGCGCAGGCCCGTGGGCATCCCTCCACCTCCCGGTGGTGGCGACCCAGTAGCCGTGCAAGACTTGGCACGGTAGGGGGCATAGACGGCTGACAGTGCGATCCGCGCGATTCGCAGCTGTCGGAAAAGCCTTGTACGGAGGGTTTTTTATAAATAATCTATGGTACATCAAAACTCCTAAAAGTCCTAGATGGCAGAGTATTGATGGCCGTTACACAACAGTCGGTCCATTTTTCAGATATTATTGTCATACATTTTCAGTTTCAATTTCGTTACAGACCCTCGTCATCTAGAACATCGGTGTCGCGGGAATCATACGTGGCCCTGGGCCGTTGTACCGCGGGGCAAATATCGACGTGTCGGCTCGAGGGATAGTAATGGGGGGAGGATTCGTGCGCATATGAGCAAGCCCTACTGCATTCAAGGATTAGCTTGCGCCTTACGCGAGCGAACGACTTTCGAGCCGAGACTACTACTAATATCGCCCTCACAACAACGGCGCGGCTCGAACCTCCGCTAAATCGTTATGCCATGATGCCGGGCACAGTCTGCGAGTGGACGCAGCGACGAAACAAATGTAGCTATAGTAGTACGCTATTGCCGCTGTTATCGTTTCCAATCGTCGGCAGGATGTGCATGCGTGAGCGAACACCAGCTTCGCCACGGTTGTGTCAATGAGGGCGATAACTTCGGCGTGGATTTATTAGCTATCACTGATCAGTCATCGTGAAAGTGCGGGATAAAAGAACGTGGAAGCTAGCGCCGACACCGATTGGCAAAAAAGGATGCGCTTGGAGTTCCATGGTACGCTAGATTGGATGTTGGCCACTAAGCGGTTGATACCCCGACAAAAGGATAAGCATCCATGAATGTGAACGATCGAGAAATGTATAAAGTGTATTAGAATATCAATACCATGTGAAGCACTGAACTGTTTTGTTGCATCGCATGTGGAGGATGACAGGTTTTGTTTTACTGTAAATTTGTTTTGTTTATGGCGTACTCACTTGGCGACCATATTTGCCTGGAATTTCATTACTTCTTTGCGTGCGTGCGCAAATGTGTGTGTGTGTGTGTGTGTGTGTGTGTGTGTGTGTGTGTGCGGGGTGTGTGTGTGTGTGTGTGTGCGTGTGCGTGTGTGTGTGTGTGTGTGTGTGTGTGTGTGTGTGTGTGTGTGTGTATGCGCGCGCGTGTGTGTGTGTGTGTGTGGGGGAGTCGTGTGTATGTTTGTATGTGAATACATACATGTATTTTGTTTGAATTTACCCGCTTGGAGATGACCAATAACACCGTGCATGCACTTGTATTTAAGAAAAATGAAATATAAAACAAAAGCGGCTACAACAAATTGGTCTTGGCTCGTATGGGAGAAAGCTCCCAAAATCCGTCCACCCATGCGGATACGAAGCAGACAAAGAATGCCCGATGACCAAATGGATCACTCAGCATGCAATTACAATGTCAATTATGTGCATGTGCAAGATACCCAACGTCATCCATTTGACCATAGTTCATTAGATTCAAAGATCCTATACAACACGGGGTAGGGCCTTCCAGCTCCGTGCGGTAATAAGTCAATCCATGTGCATATGGTTGAGTTTTAACGCATGGATCAAATTAACCTATATATTCCTCGATCGAGGCGTCGGCCAACGGCGCAGCGGCTGCGGCCCCGGAGGGGGGCACGCTTCCATGCCCGTCGGCACTCATCCCCACCTCGTGGGAGTTGTTTACGCTACAGCCGTGCCATGCACGGCACGGTTGGAGGCTAGGCGGGGTGAATCCGGCATTTATGATCCACGCGATCAACACGTGCCGGGAAGCCTCGGTACATAATAGGGCTTTTAAAAATACTATTTACACACAAGCGCCGCTTGCTCAATAACGAGCAGTTCGATAATATTTTTCAAGGCTGGATACTCCATGAATACTCATGGTCATGGATTGGGACATGTATATTAAGCATCGTTTGGCGGCGATGAGGGTACATGCGGACATCAGGCGGAAGGTGGACGTTGAAGCTGGCGGCATCAACCGGGAAACAACGCCAAGGATGAAAGTCGCTCACTGGACGACGACAAGTCATGTGGATGTCGAGTCTCCCATTGGGGGAGACACAACGTGAAGCATGCCGGAGGAGGTCGCAAGCGGAGGAGCGGCACGATCTAGTGGCGGGGGTTCTCATGATCGACCTCCGCCGGATGAAAACTCAAGATCGGAAAGATTTCGGTTAAATATTTCCGCACCCGACATCTTTTGTGGACGGCGGCACCTCGGCTCATGTATTCGACCAACCCTTTCGTTGTCTGTACTCAATCATCGACATGCAATAGTGTGCTTAGGGTTATCGCGACGGCCCACCGTTCATAAAGGAGCCCACTTGGCAGCATAAACCACTGGAGGAGGGTATGGACGGACTCAACGCGATAAGACATGTGTTGGGAAACAAACGGAGAAAGGACCGGGAACATGAGAAAATATGGCACGATGGTAGGAGTGCAAGCCGGATACCGTTTGAAGCTATGGACTTCCTTTCCTTCCGACCCCCCGAAGGAGAAAATGCCGATGAGCGAAGGCGGTTTCCCCCACCTTCCCACCCCCCCCCCCCCCCCCCCCCCCCTTCGAGTACATGTAGGCCGCCCGTTTCGACAAGCGCAAACTGACGAAGTTGGTGGATCAACGCCTTCGCAAAGGTCACATTAGGCCTCGCATCGTGGAGAATAACGACATAATGTTTCCATACTTATTTATTCAACAAAAAGCATACATATTCAAATTGTTTATTACGGGTAAGGATTAGACTGTCAATTCCTTATGATTTAGACTGCGTCGTCATCCATTGTCGTACATCTCGTAATATGGTATATAAGTACATGTATCAACACTATTCGCTACCCCGATCACCACCACATCGCCATGGTGACTCGCTGCCATGCGTTACTCTACCGGGGTCTATTGCGATTACACATGGATACCACCGCCTTGCACTCTAGACTAGAGCGTGAAGCCTCCCTCCAAGCGTTGCGCTCAGTCGCTGGTGCAAAATGCCCGGTGGCGGTGTGGAGTGTGCGGCGGTGTAGAATGCTCCGCGGACGTGCCTTCGAGCCCACCGATCCTTGGTTTCTACCCGATCCGCGCGAGAAAGCACCCTACCGAAGTGGGTTGTCGGGATTGCGAAATAGAGCTCTTTACTTTTTTAGGTCGGAAGCAGCTCGAGTCATGCGCCGGAAGGGTCGTTGCGATAAAAGGCCGGCGAAGACCAATTTGCGTTGTTCGTATTGACCGCAAGTATTTACAAGAGACTGAATTTATGTGAACAATGTCTATACGGGTACCGTAGTTTGTACTTTTTTTAGTGGGAAGGCTTAGATATGTAGTTTTCATCATATCACGTTTACTATCCCTTCGCTCTCGGGGATGGGGCCGGTTGGCGCCTATGGCGGATGAGTTGGTTGTTCGCTTGGCGGTTTTGGTGGCATTTCGTCGCTTCCATGGCATAGGTGTCGCAGACTCTCGTTCATGGCGTTTTGACATTTATGTTTGCATGCAACATTTCGTTCGTCGATTTGCTTTTATTCCCATCGACGTTTTTGGGGGGATGCGCGGCGAGAATTCATGCAACGTCTATCTGTTGCTAATGTTGTACTTTGGGTTTCTATCGTCGCGACGCTTTGCTGGTGGGCAGTGCTAATGTTGTGGCACTTTTTAATGTTCCTCGGGCTTAGGCCCGTGGGTTTCTTTCCTCCTTTCTCCTTTTTTTGCTTGGTGGTTTCCGCTGCCTTTTCTAGTAAGCATATATTTCAACGATTTGGATTGGCAATGTGAATATCGACAACCCGGGAAACACTTGCCAATTTTCAACTATTCCTCGATCGCGAACTCTTTACTCGTATATGTACGCCTACTTATCCAAATACAAATCCAATAATATAATAATAATAATATATTTCCCATGTCCGTGCTCATGTTCTTCTCTTTGCAATCTGGTCAGATTGATTTAAATCTAGAAGTTTGCATATCCAACTCCCATGTGTACGGGATAGTGACACTAGCGGCTACTGGAACCGTTAATAGCGGCGCGTCGCACCTGCAAGGCAACCACCTTGCCTTGGCAGTTAGACGAAACCAACGACCAACGAACTCCCCAACGGTAAGCTCTAGCTTGCCCTCGCCTCATAATCCGGAACTAGCCACGAGCCTAGCACTCTCTGCTTTCGCGCTCAGCCAATCTAGGCTTCGCGCGAATTCAGTCTCGACTCTAGTAGTCGAGCAGGGTGCCAGCTTCCCATCGTCCCATGCGCACTCGAGCGTCACGCGACACTTCCCCTCGTTCTGCTACGCAGCCACGCATCATGTAGCATGAGCATTCCACGTCCGCCGCAGCGGCCGACCCTCACGCTACCTCGATCGAACAACGCACAACCAAACATATTCGTACGGCCGTGTTGGCCTCGGAACAACGGATTACTGAGCAGTTTTTGGCGGATAACGCTGCATTACTCGCATAGCTCCAACAATCTACGGCCGCACCCGCTACTATTGATCAACAACAGTCCATTCCCGCCGACGCGACCCCAGCGACGGAGGGTGGTAAGGCGGCCCATGAGCCACCTATCGACATGCTTGACGACGAACCCGAACCCACCGCGGCCGAGTTCGTCGACTTCACCTACTACGGCGAAGTCATTCCCGCCGGCCTCGAGCGTCCTCCGCGCGACGTCGAGGAACCGCGTCTGTGAACTGTTACAGACGACACCGCCCGTGCGCTAGCCGACAAGCGCACCCAATCAGCCTACGACGAGTACCTCCACATCGGTTGTTATGCCCTCTTCGACAGGTGCGCCAACGCGGAAATTAGCGAGGGCTTGGACTCGCTGTCGAACGTGTATCAGCACAACAGACGGCGGCGGTTGCCCTTATCCGAGCGGGTCATCGCACCCACACAGCGACAGAGCAGGCCGCCCGTACTCGACTGAGCTTCCTCTGCCTCACCAAGGGCGGACATGCGAGCACGGATGCGGACCGCGTGTTCGTGGAATTGGCCCACGAGCGTTTTTGTCGCCCACGTCCTACCCCGGTCTCCGGCCCACTAGACGCGCTTCGCCAACCTTTTGTCGATAGAACGCTTGAGGTCAGCCTTCACGCTGCCAGCAAAGCTGTTGCCGGTGCATCCTTCGCCAAAATCACGCCGGACAAGCCAGCCGGCCTTGACGCCATGGCCCGCAAAGCTGCCGCCGACATGCGCAAGACCGCCGCAGTAGCGGCAGCAGCAGCATGCCCAACCCCGTTTTCAAAACCGACAAACTAGCAGGCATGGCCACCGCCCAAGAAATGATGGTGTCGCCCGCCGCGCCGATTTCTGCTCCCCGACATCTTCCTTCATGCGACATCGCGTGCGTCGAAGATGGCGGGAGTGGGAGCGCATCGGCGCGAGCGGCCGAGTCCTAAGTTAGATCCGCCATGGCGTGAGCGTCAAGTTCAAACACGGCACACGCCCGAAGCCTTTCAACCACGGCATTTCTATGCTGGACGCTACACCAGCTCAACTCGAGTTTCTAAACTCGGAACTCCCGCGCTTCGAAGCTTGCGGGGCGTGGGAGCGCTCAGACAACCCTCGCTACGTCTCCCGAATGTTCTTAGTGTCCAACCCGTGGCGCCTCATAATCGATGTGCGAGAACTCACCCGCTACTGCTCGACGTTCAACATGACATGCGAGACCATGAAGCACCTCCGTCACCTATCCCGTCCCGGCGACTGTTTCGTCTCCCTGGACCTCACCGACGGGTACTACACCCTTGTCATCCGGGAGGAAGACCGCGACTACTTCACGGTCGACTACTGCGGCACCATGTGGCTCCTCGCTTGCCTCCCGATGGGCTGGTCGGGCTCATCGTACTACTTTTGCAAGCTCACGCGGGTGTTTACAAACCACATGCGTTGGCCCCCTCCGCCTACGCCCGTGTCTACACATGTACACGCACTCCTCTCGAAACCCGATGGCGCGGTACGCAACTACTTCCCTACATGGACTATTTCCTTTTCTTGGCCGATTCGTACCTCGACGGATTGCTCCTTCGCCAACGCGTCGAAGCCTTACCCACCCGCCCAGGCCTCTAGCGCAACCCCAAGAAAGGCGTGTGGACGCCCACGCAAGTCGGTGACCACTTGGGCTTAACGATCGACCTACAACTCGGCATGTTCCGCGCCCCGCCCGCAAAGCTACACCAACTAGCTCAACAAACGTCATCCCTACTGGCCCGAGCCGCTTCGAATGCCCGATGGCTACCCACACGCCAACTCGCGGCCTTCGCGAGAAAGGCCCAATTCCTCTACCTCGCCATTGCGCCCGCCCGCTTTTTTTTGCGCGAAATGCACAACGTGATGGACATACGCACTGGCTAGGAGGGGGGGCGCGTCCGACTCACTCATCAGCTACGACGCAACCTCGAGTGGTGGGGCACGGTGCCCGTCCATAACAACGGGCGGTCCATTTACAAGCCCATCGAGACCGCCTACCTCCACGCCGACTCTAGTGACTACGGGTGGGGAGCCGTACTAAACGACGATCCCAACTACCAGGCCCGCGGTTTTTGGAGCGCTACAAACCGGCTGCCACACATCAAATGGAAGGAACTTCGAGCAGTCCGACACGCTGTCAAGTCGTTTCTACCCCAACTGAAGGGCCGGCACGTCCTCTTGCAAGAGAACAACACATAAGTGGTCGCCGCCTTGACCAAGCTTATCTCCCGGTCACCAGTTATGATGGCCGAGCTACGCCGCTTATGGTACGTGCTCGACACCAACGACATCTACGTCCGCCCGCGCTACATTCGGTGAGCCGCGAACGTATGGGACGATACACTCAGCCGCGAACTGGACATAGAGGACTAGCAACTCAACCCCCGCCTATTCGCCCACCTTCAGGCCCAGTGGGGACTCCATACTATCGACCGGTTCGCTTCCATGCTCAACACCCAGCTCCCACGGTTCAACGCCCGGTGGCGAGACCCACAGTGCGAGGACGTCGACTGCTTACGCCTCCCCGACGCAGCTTGGCGGCGCGAGAACATCTACTACAACCCTCCCCGGACCGCCCTGCCATACCTCGCCGCCAAGCTAAGCCGATCGCAAGCGCCGGCAACCGTCGTCGCCCCTTAGTGGCCCAACAAGACGTGGCACCACGCCCTGGAGCGGCTCGCCACCGCGACCGTGCATTTCCCAGCGTCACGCGATCTATTCTTTCCCGGCATGCTAGGCACGCGCGTGGGGGTCGAACCACCCGCCTAGAGCTGTAGAGCATCGTGGTTTTTCGGCTAACACCCCCTCCTGGCTCTACACCCGGCGCGGAGCCATAGGCCGAGCGCTACGCCCCAACCAAGTGTGCAGTACTGCGCCACCGATTATCTCCCCCCTACTAGCCCACCCCGCTAACGTCTGCATATGGACTCAGCTAAAGCCCCCTAGTCCTCCAATATGGCTGAGACGTATCAATCCCTCTTAGGGACCGATACTTTCGGGGTTACGGCCATCAACCTGCTCAATAACTCGCTAGCGCCGTCTACGTACGCGAATTACGACAGCGCCCTACGCCAATTTTTCGCGTTATGTATGGAGGAAAACATCGCCCCATTACAGGCCACGCCGGCCTCTATGATTCGCTACACCGCATTGTTAGGCCTGCTCGGCATTGTGGCCGCGGGCTCGCTACAACCTTAATACTCGGCATTGACTGCAGCCAACAAGTTCTTCCGCGACCACCAGCGCCCACCCATCGCGGTAGGGGAATTACTGGCCGACGCGAGGCGCGGCCTCGAAATGCTGCAACACTACCTCCTCCCGGCCGACACACGACTCCCGCTACCCGCGCCCGTCGCCTTCGACATCTTATTGGCCGCTAACGCTCTACGCGACGGCCTCACATGGTCGCCCGCTACCCTGCTACTGCTCGAGCGCTTGCGCGCCAGCCTGACGGTGTGCGTCAACTATACATCTTTTCTGTCGCGCAGAAACCGGCGCCCGCTGTCTGACTAGTGACCTCACCGTTGACATACCCTCCCATCGAATTTGTCTGTTTGTCCGCAAGTCCAAAGGAGACCATCGTCGCGACACCCTCGACAAACTCGTGCTAGCGGTGCCTATACCCGCTAACCCCATCTTGGCCTACCTCATGGACTACTACAGTTAGCAGCGCTACGCGTTGTGTGCGACCTACTACATGCAACCACCCCCTTCCGCGTTTGAAGCTTCTCACCTTCTGAAGCCTCCGCCGATTGGGGAGCCGCGTCCACACTTTCCGCTTGGCTCGCCCTAGCTCTCCGCACAATCATCACATCCCCTCCCTCCGGCTTCAAGTGGACATCGCACAGCCTCCGGAAAGGGGCCGCTTCCGCTGCGAGCTACATTAGCGCCCCCCTTTCCGTTATCAAATACATGGGTAGCTGGGCCAAGAACAGCTCCGTGACCGAAGGAAAGTACATCGACCCTACCATGACCCCAACACCTGCTGCGTGGCGTTTCTACGGCGGGCTCGCCCCGCCCCCCCCGCAACACTAATTTTGGATGTGCAAGCCTTTGGCTTTCGGTTATTGGCAAAACGTGCCCTAGGGTAAATGGTCAGATTGATTTAAATATAGAGGTTTGTATATCCAACACCCATGTGTACGGGACAGTGACACTTGCGGTTATTGTTACCGTTAATAGCGGCGCGTCGCACCTGCATGGCAACCACCTTGCCTTGGCAGTTAAACGCAACCCACGACCAACGACCTCCCCAACGGTCAGCTCTAGCTAGCCCTCGCCTCATAAGCCGGAACTAGCCACGAGCCTAGCACTCTCTGCTTTCGCGCTCAGCCAATCTAGGCGCGAACCCACCACCCACCCAACCCTATAATCCTGCGCTAATCGGCCCCCATGCCCCACGTGGGGTGTCTTTTGGACAAATTGTGAGCAATCTGACATCTTTGGCAAAACTTGCCCTAGGGTAAACATAAATATAATATAATTCATCACGCGCAGCAACTGCTGGTAACCGTACCCGTGTCTGTATGCACGGCACAATGGCGCAGCAGTGATATATCGTGTGGCTGACAGCGATGCTGCCAACAAGGCGTGCCTGCTATAATTGTTGACCTCATCGTCACTCCGCCCGCCCGTTCCAGCTCCCCGAAATCCCGGTTTCACACGCTCGGCGACGCTTCTTTCGGAAAGACAAGATATTGGACGGAGAAGCACTCGGTATTAAAGTAAGTCACCAGCGAGAAAAGAATCCCGAGTCGCACACCAGCCTAAATTGTTAAGGCCTCAAGGCGCTGGCTGTATGTCCAGGAACAGGTATGTCTTCAATTGCCTACAGGCTTCATGACAGGGCGCCGATACGCCAACGTGGCACGTCCAATTCAGCTCTACCTCTCTGACTGTCGTCCGTACCATTTGACGTATTTAAATTCATTTAGATGCGTTTTTGTCCCTCTATTTAGCGTTCAGTTTATCCCCGGAGCACTTGCGTGTGGCCGGTGGTTGCTCTGCTGGCAACCGGCGTAGCTTGCCCTAGTCGATCGAGCCAGGGCAGAGCGAGGCTTGCGGCACTCTCGAGTGGCATGCTGACAGTGGAACAGGTCACGACGACGACCTATATAATCTTAAGACGTACCACATCGGCTTTCGAAACTCCGGGGTAATTTGACTTCCGTGTTGTATTGAAGCTCTTTCATTCGCGTTATTTGAGTATATTGCACAATAGATTTTATATGACCGTTGCTTTCCTCATAACGATTCAGCGTAGAGCGCAGCGCAGGTCAAGCGTAGGACTAACCAGTCTGAGCTGAGGGCCTGAAGGTGTTGAGTCGGTGTGCTACCATCAGCGAGTGCGAATAGTCAGAAATTCGACTGATAAGAAGCTGAGCGACGACACTTCCCCGGTTATTTTTCGCTAGCCGATTTTTGTCCCGTTTCTCCCGGTCCGCTCAAAGGTAATGTGGCAAAGTACGCCGCCCGGCTCTGGACCGGCCGAAACGCCGTATGTGTTGCTGAAACCCTACACCACTTTAACACCCCGAAAGGAATGAAACTTCTTGAAATTCACAGCACACACCGCTTCTCCTGACAACTGCATGCGCTCACTGTCCTAATCATCTTGGTGGGATTTCTATGTTCAGTATTGGGGTCGTGCGTGTCAGCCTCTCCCGTTTGTCTGGACTTGTTTGAGCGTACTCCCCTGCGTATGCTCTTCTAGAACACCAAAACCGTTTTAACGACGTCCCACGTGCAAAACCTTGGAGCTAAAGCACATTAGGTAACGAACGAAACAACATGCTAATCTGTGGCGTAGTCACATGAAAACATCGGGCGACCTTAGGCACGAAGCGAGCTTGAGCCGGACGTTAATATGTGTTGAGCTCGAGCTGGTCGCGCCCTTGTCGTAGCGCTCTACTTACTCTTGAAACCCTTGTTTCTGGTTTGGATGTTATCTGGCAGTGCCGCTAATCACGGTCTCGCGTAACCTAAAACCACGACAGCCCTCCCCTTCCCCCATAATTTGGTCACACAATTTTATCCAGTGTATGTTATTCAAGCAGTTGAGCTTTCCTCCGGGGATAACTATCTTTCGGCGAGCTGTTCCTCGTGGAGATAAAGATTTAGAGCACTACTGAAATGCCAATTCTCCTGAATTGCTGAATACTGTCTCGTGACTGCCGTCATAGGGAGTCTTTTTAAGCTGTGGCTTGCGGGAGAAGCACGAACATGGAGCCAAACGACGCTCAGATAATGCCGGCACACACGCAGCAGCCTGCGACAGGTATACCTGGGTCTATTTTCCCCAACAATTCTGTTTTTTTGTGACTGCCTATCTGCTGTCACGTGTTTTCTGCACTGTCACTAGCCGTTGTATGTGCGGGAGTGTTTTTTTGTCTTATTATTACCGGGGTTGTTTTTTAAACAGGCGCTGGTACCTGCCCGTCAGGCCGTAAACGAAAGCGGGTGGAAGTACCGGACTCTGTGGATACGATGCTGTTTGAAGCATCCGTCGCTAATCTTCGCGCGAGTTGGGACATATTTGGGAAGCTACGTTGCTACGGGCTCCGCCCCAGCACGAGCTCGCTGCGAATGCGGCCCACGAGGTGCCGCCACTTTGAGACAGACGCCATCGTGAAGGAGGCAATATTGGGGACACTGGAGGAAAAGGCAGCCTTGCGAGCTACCAAAGCGAGCACTCAAAGTGCCGTATGTACAGCCGCTGCGCCGCGAAGTGTCGCTGATTGGACAAAGCTGCCATTGGATGTCGCCCTGCAGGTGAGGCTATGGAGGGTGTATGATGTGCCTGGGTTAAAATGTAAGCTAGAATTTGACGGGTTCGTTGTCAGAAAGTGTGTGTGTCTAAGGAGGTGTCCGTGCCGGTGGGTTAGACTGCGGTGGCCTATAAACCGAAAGTGAATTGGTGCTATGGGCTGTCCACATGATTGCAGCCCTGCGTAAGGCGTTTGGTAGGTCTGTCGTTTATCTACGCACTCTCGTCTATTATTCATTGATGTTAGTGGCATCGCTCAAGGGTGATAAGGCCATGTATGGCCATGTGGATGATGATCTAGTATGGCTACTTCAAATGGCAACGTTGTCATCCATGAAGTTTGTCGCGCTTCGGGTCCAAGTATTGGCCGCGGTATTTTATTAGCGGGAGCGGTGCTGACAAACAATGATGAGTATGTCGTGGAGGGATCGCCAAAGATCACCCACACAGGTAGCAGTCTCCAACTGATCAAGGGGAGGCAGCAACGGACGTGATGGGTTATTATGGATTAATCCTTATGGGTTGCCCTGTGGGATGTCC
The DNA here is from genome assembly GCA_026401115.1 of Tetraselmis chui. Taxonomy (NCBI): domain Eukaryota; kingdom Viridiplantae; phylum Chlorophyta; class Chlorodendrophyceae; order Chlorodendrales; family Chlorodendraceae; genus Tetraselmis; species Tetraselmis chui. The sequence goes on from JAPMLY010000599.1 coordinate 16,162, forward strand.
ATTGTGCCGAGATTAAAAGCGCTCGTTATATCCGTCGCAATCTTTAATAGTTTTGGAAGAGGTGTGACTGTCAAAGATATCACTTAGAGCGAGCGCCTTTACATGGATTGTGGTGTGGGTGTGCTGTCGATGAGCATTTATTTGCTGCATACCGAACAGTCACGCGGCTTTCTAATATGGAATCGTCATTTTATGGTGTCGTTCTATGCATGGCTTCGCTGTCACTACCCAGTGCACCGCTACCCTCGCGGTGGCTTCGGTGTCATACTCGACATCATCAGGTTGTGAGGTTCTTGCTCGTAGGCATACTGATCTCTGCTACAACTCGCTCTTCACGTCCATTAATTCGTCACTATGATATCACTAAATATTCTGACAAGAAAAAGCAGTGGAGTCCACCAAGCAAAAAGAAGAAAAGAGGAAAAGACCTAAGCCCGAGGAACAGGAAGGCATGCCACAGCATCAGCACTGCCCTCCTGCCAAGCATCGCGTAGACAGAACCCAAACTACCATGAAGAGCAGCAGAAATACGTTGCATGAACTCTCGCCGCACATCCCACCAAAAACGCTTGAAAAGGAACATTAGTTCGACGAACGAAATGCTGCATACGGACATAACTGTCAGAGCGCAAAGAACGAGAGTCAGCAGCACCATGATATTCGATTTACGAAGGTTGTTTCATTTATGGGCTCGTCCAAAAGTAATTGTTTTGTCGTCTAATTTCGCTCGTAATTTCCCGCCCTGTCACGTGCCGATGTGCTGCTGTACATTTGAAATTTAAACACGACCGTTGCCCCCTCTTTGTCCAGATTGTGTCCCGTTTGGATACGGAGGAGCTCTACAGCACCGCCTGCACTTGCCCGACTTTCAAGGACCTCATCGGCTGCGTCATCACCAGCCTCTCCTTCACCTGGTGCCGCTCGCGCGGCGTGGATGTCAACCATGCGGTGCGCGGTGCAAGCGTGCTGTTTCAGAAGCTACAGAACGTGTACTTGTATCGGCACGCCGAGCTCGAGGACGCCAGCGTGGCGATGCTCCTCGCCGCGAGCGGGTCGGAAATTCAGGTATTGGACCTCGGCGGCTGCTGCAGCTTAACCGACGCGACGCTACACGCCATCGCCGCGAACTGTCCCAAGCTCCGCTACCTCGACGTCTCCTCCTGCCGCAACATGTCCAACTCGGCCTTCATTGAACTCGCCAAGGTACACACCCCTCCCGTATGAAACGAGCCGACTCGATAAATTGATATGGCCCCTCTACTAAACAATGTTGTAATGGGTACGGTCTGCATATGAACTTGAACTTTTCTACGTTGTTACATTGTTGCGCTTCGTGATGGCCCCGCCAGGTCGAACAGGGAGTTGCGCTTGAGATGTGAAATTCGGCAGTTTAGACGTTTGCAATGTCAATGACCTGTTTATTTTTCTAGCGCCCGAAGCAAAACCAGGCAGATTTTATATAAGCACTCCTTGTTTAAGTATGTTCTGCAGTAAGTTCCACATACACCCTACGATCATGGTGGAAGGAAAGTCCTGATAGTTTATGACTTACAGGTCATCACGTTTTAATAATGTGTTTTAGGTGCCTTCAACGACCAAAAGAGAGAGGTGGGACCCAAAGCACTCTAGTAACACGAGATGGCAATTAATATACGTTTCATAAAAAAAAAAAAAAATCCTCCGGAAGGGCGAAAAGCAGTTCACTCCAATTCGTACCATGTGATTGGCATCACCAATCGCCCTAAACACAAATTGACACCACCTCCGCTCCCATTGGTATGTTCTGTCTCTCTAACTCCCCCCCCTTCCCTCTCCCCTGCACTCACTGCCCAGGCCTGCCCCCACCTCCATTCGCTCAACGCCTGCGGCTGCCAGCTGCTCAGCGACACCGGCGTCCTGGCATTCTCCATCCACTGCAAGTCAGCAACTCCCCTTTTCCCACCTCATTCCTATTTTCCACCTGATATACTTTTCAAACCTTTTTCCTCAATCAAATTTTCACTTTTTCCTATTTCTCCACACCTTTCCTAATTTCCTTTTTTTTTCTTTTAGCTGTAACCCCTGTTTCTTACATCCACACTCACTGACGACCCCCCACCCCTTGTTCCTTCCGCAGCCACTTGTCCAAGGTGAACCTGGGCTGGTGCCACCGGGTGACCGACTTCGGCGTGTGCTGCCTCGCCCGCGGCTGCCTCCACCTCGCGATGATCGACCTCTGCGGCTGTGGCCTCATCACCGACGCTGGAGTCGCCGCTCTGGCCTCCCAGTGCCCCCACCTCACCACCCTCGGCCTCCACTGCCTCCGCCGCCTCACCGACGCCGCCATGGCCTCTGTCGCGCACCGCCTCTCCGGCCTCCTCTCACTCAACGTCAGCGGCTGCGTCTGCCTCACCCACGACGCCGTGCAGGCCGTGCTGCACAGCAACCCCGGGCTGCACACCTGCGCCAGCCGTCGCTCCGTCATCGTCAGCGGCTGCACCGGCCTCGTCGGCATTCAATGCGCCTGCCAACACCACCGCCATTGAGCGCGCAACGCAAAACCTAAAGAACCCTATGTACCTCCCTCTCTCCTCTGTCCTCTCCTTTCCGGTTCAAGTACCAGCAATGACGCTGGCTGTACTCTCGTTGTACCATCGTGTATTGTCATGTAGGAGCGACACATAACAGCAGCAGTAGTGCCCTCCCCAACGTTGATGTAGCAAAAAGATATCCATAACAGCGCTGTACCATTAGATCAGACCAGCGACAAAGAGCGCGCGTACCACCACGTGTGTATACATATTGTCCCCTCTCCCTCCTCTCCTCTCCTTCTGTCTCTCTTTGCTCCTTTCCTTTTCGTTTCTTTCTGACGGCGACGGCGCAATTGATGGCGGTCTGATTCCGACATTGGCCGTCTCCGACCGTTGTGGATACCAGCCGCGCCCCACCGCTGCCGTCTGCCCCTCCTCGGTCAACTTGTAGCTCCTCCTGTTCTCTAAGGGACTGTAGATGCGGTGCCCAGTCTGCCTCAGTGTAACATGTGTCAACTTCTGTCCTTTCACATCTTTTTGCATTCATTATTTTCATTTTTGTGCGACGGGGAGGGGGGGGTTCACTTTCGAGCAGCGGTGCTGTGTCTTGCTTTTCGCCCATTGGGTATTCATGTGTTTTTCAAGATATATTGATAGCCGTTTCGATTCCGCTCGCATTGCTGTATATGGTGTTGCTGGTCGCACAGTCTAAGTTGCTGATCGTGGCACTGCGCACACAATTTAGTGCGAAATCTTCGCGGTTATCTTGACAGTGTTACATATCAATATGTCATATTATTTGCGACCGGCCAGACCCTGGACTAACTACCACCCGAACGATAGTAAACATTTCGCCTGATTCCATGCAAGTTCTGGGCTGGGCATGCCGAGGAGTTTGAAGAGGAATCGCTACGCAATGCCATGATGAAGAATTAGCGGAGGAAAACGGGGCAAGAGCCATAGAATGGGGCATAGAGAGATGAAGAACTGTCATGCTGTGGAGATAAATTTACGAAAAAACATATTGGAAGTTGGCGTATGGGGCGCAAAGCTGCCAATGGGTGGCCAGCGATAAGGACGCCAAACGAGTGGCAAGCTCATGGAATGAAATATTTCATTTACCAGTTTCATTATGAAGTATCGCTTTTCCGGCTGCCGTCGCAAGGCCTCCCTGCGGGTTACCTGCCAGTCCCATATCCCTGGGGCGCAAAAAAAGGGAAAGAAAAAGGGCCTCCCTACGATACCCATCTAGGTGAAAGATTCGGCCGTGGGTCTCCCTATTATTATCCATCCTCTCCGTTTATAGCTGTACTAGGAAAACTAATTACTTGAGATGCAAAAGCCATACCGCTTCTAAATCTTAAACGATTGCGGCCCGCTACCGCCGCTGCGAGGCGCGGGCCATCCAAGGCTTGTAGCGGCCGAGACAGAAGATAAGGTCGCCTAATCTAGCTCCCGTGTGACTCCGGTCGTGCCATAGAGTGGAGGGGGAAGGCTAGCGAACCCCCCCCCCCTCCCCCCCCCCCCCCCCCCCCCCCTCCAAGGTCATTGTCACTCCTCCCGGCTCGAGATTTCTCCATACCCGGGCGGGTTCTCGGCGGCGAATGGTAGCGCGATCGCCTCCGCATGACCACGTTGCTCCGGTCGCAACCGCCCGCATGGGTTGTTGAAGGTGTGCTCCGATCCCGAGGGTAGACAAACCACCACCAACAAGGATAGAGGGCACCGAGCGCCATGTTGCCTTGGCGTTGCTTTCCCGTAATCTAGTCCCCCCTAGTGAGTGCATAATGCTTAATAGCAAAATATCGGTTTTCGAGCATCCATTTCAAGGCGAACGTAATATTGCCATGTAGGTCTTAGTAATCGGGTTTTACGCAAGTGATCTATCCTCTCCGCGTTTTAAAATGGCACGACACCGTCATGGCTAATCCATAATACGACCATGAGTGCATGCGCCGTGCCATGGAACACGCCATCACCAGAGCCCGCTCCACCTCCTCCCACTCCCCAAGCGCCACCCTCCTCATCTTTCCCCGCCAAGAACACACACACCATACAACCACTCCAAACTACAACTCCATGTACGCACACAACATGTACACCCTCCCAACGACGCATACACCCCCCATTTAATTTATTGGCTTTCCTCTTCTACAACCTTCGGCACACGTTGGAAAGTCGGCGTTTATCTAGTAGACAACCCCTTTCCATGACCACCATGCCCCCCCACTCAGTACTAACAGCCATGCACAACGCACTTTAATTAATTTATGACACACATCTCCCCTCCATGTCCCTCACCACGTCACCCCCGCAACATTTCGAATCATACATACTACACTCGATAGGCATATACTACCCCAAACCCAATCACCCCCGCAAATATCCTCTCAAAAAACGCACGAAATTGACGCAAAACCCCACGAAAGGTGTTCTCGCTTTGAATTGGCAAGACTTCGTATTCACCGACGGCTCCAGGAAAGGCGGCTCCCCTCCTCTTGGGGCGGCAACAACCCACCCGGCCACGGACACCCGAGTCAAAATTGTGGTAACATCCCCCTCCCCCTCACCCCCCCCATCGTTAATCGGGTGAAATTAGCTAGCATAGGTGTCGGGCTTCAACTAGGACACGTGCATCTCCTCACATACATCGCATGCTCACTCCGACTCATACAAGGCTACTTGTAATGCTACATCGCATAGCGCCACCACAACCGCCACGACACAGTCGCATCAACCACAAACACCCTCAGAACACGTTGCGATTCAAGCATCCGTACCCACCTAGGCAAAATCAAAGCCCATAACCGCTCCTTAGGCAACGACCCCGCGTACGCGCTAGCCAACCATGCCGCAGGCGTGCATCCACCCGACACACCTTACACTACAAGTTCGGAGGTGTCTATCGGCACATTGACATGGTCATACACACTCATCCCCCAGTTACAAGGCGATTCCATACCCTCCCACTACACAAACCACAAATCCGACGCTCACAAATACAATATCGAAAACACACTCGATCAAAAAAAAACCGACCTCACCCGTACTTAATTCACACACACACACACACACACACACACACACACACACACACACATTCATGTGGGGGGTACATAACACCCCGCCTCCTCTCGCACAGCCCCACCCTCCGCTGACCCGTGTGCGGGCAATTCATTAGCAACGGCGAGACGCATGGCAAGCAACTGCCCCTCGATGTCGGGACTCGGACATGACCAGTACAACATCGCCCTCGAATTGCTCCTCTCCCTTCTGGAACGCCACAACGGACGCTGGGACACCATCACATCAAACTTTGGTAACAAACCCATCAAATTCTTCGCCTCTCCCACTATCATCCAAAACCCTCCTAGATTGCCACCTCTCTCCATGCACTATCAAGCCCACCCGCTTAGGTGTTTGCCGACGAAGGCGTATCCCCCGACACTCTCACATCCTTCGCCGGTGTCCTCCCCAACGACATATTGTCTCCCTCGCTCCGACCCCACTCCAACAAACCCGACTTTATCCACCTCATGGAACCCATATTCGTCGGACACTCAAACCCCAGACACCGATACCCATGGATTAAAAAGATACAAATACGAAAATGAAGCAATGCACAAACAATAACCTCTCTCAAACCGAACAACTCATCCGCGACAAATGAATCCATGTGGCCAACGTTCTATACAACCATTGGCCAGGCACCGAGATTGACATCCTCCCCATCGTCATGAGTGTAAGGCTAGGGATCGATGATATCATCAGGACTATATCGACGTATTTCGTGGTGTTTTTGGAGACCCCGAATGTTAAGTATACCCGAAATCACAACGAAATGTGCATGAGATATATTGACGATACCATCGATCCCTTGCCTTACATGAGTCGCACCGGCACCCCCCCACACATTCACCATCACCAGCCTCACCTCTCTCTTCAGACTCAGCACATACCCTACTGATAAAATCATCTCTAAAACACGCCTCGACACCACATGCACTCTCTCATAACTCTACTTGCACATTGTTCAATGGCTACACCGCCCCCTCCTCATTTCCCGCCTCAAATCCCGCACGACTTCAAGCCATTCATCATCTCGCCCGCACAAAACCCTACTTACCTCTCACCACCACCATGCGAGACAAACTCCCGGGGGGGGGGGGAGTAAAATACCCCCAACCCACTTTGAGGATTAGGTGGTTCACGGTCTAGCCCCGGCTTGTAGGTTCCTAGATGGCGGAGATGGGAGGATGCAAGGATAGCAGCCGGTTCCATCCCAATACATGTTATGCACAATATCAGCTTCAATTTAAAGTTCAATTTCAACGACATGGCATACGCGCTAGCCAACCATACCGCAGACGCGCGGACGGGCACCCACCCGACACAACTTATATTACAGGTTCGGAGGTGTCTATCGGCACATGGACATGGCAATATACAGTCATTCCCCATTATTTACAAGGCGATCTAATACTCTTCCGCTATACCAACCTCAATTCCGACGCCCACAAATACAATATCAAACACACCCTTACCCCACTCTCCCATACCATACAACACGGCGCCCTCCTCGCTCGTGCTGCCGCCGACGGGGCGGACTTTTTCTTGCACAACAAACGCACCTCACTCGCAAGTATCCAATTCACACGTAAACAATAATTAATGTGGGGCGTTCACAACACCCGCCTCCTCGCATGTAACCCTCCTTACGTCGCCTCATGTGTGGCCGATTCACCATCAACGCTCAAATGGCATGTACATGTCCCATGATCTCAGGCCCTTCGACTTAACCGACACAAAAATGCCCCCCAACTCCTCCTCGCCTTACTTTAACGCAATAAAGGCGGTTGATGGGAAACCATTACCGCCGACTTCGGTAATGAACCTGTCAAATCCATTGCCTCCCCCCTCACCGCGACCCCCGCCACTCGACTGTAACCCACCCCCCCTTGCCGATATGCCCACCCGTATGGTAGACGATGGCGAAGGCAACTCCCTCGATTCCCTCAACGCATATTGTCCCGCTTTCCTCCCTGACGACCTCCTCCTCTCCTCGCTTTGCCCCCCCCCGCTGATAAAGCCGACTCTATCCGCCTCTTGGAACCCAGATTCGTCGGACACTCGAACGCCCAACGTCGCTACTCCTCGATTAAAAAGATTCAAATCAGGGAATGGAAATACTAAATAGACCAAAACCTCTCGCACACTGCCAAATTCATTCGCATCAAATACACCCCCTCGCAAATGCCCTCCGCCTACAATGGCCCGGTACTGAGATAAGCATCCTCCCCATCATCACGAGTCGCACCGGCACCCCTCACACTTCCGTGATTGCTAGCATCACTTCGCTTCTTACGCTACAAACTGATCCTCAGGACAAAGTCATCTCGAAAGCACGCCCCAAAACCACTCGCATCCTCTCCCAACGCATCCACCTCCACTCCGCCCAATGACTGCATCACTTGCTTCTCATCTACCGCATCAAAGCACGCAAGACAGCGCACCACACCCCACGATTGCACACCCACACATAATCCAACAAGGACGCCTCCATCATGCCGCATAGCATCCCCCCGGGGAGAGAGTAAATACCCCCAACACACTTCGGTGAGGTTGGACTCGGGCGATGAACAGTCTAGCCCTAGCTTGTAAGTTTCCTAAATGGCAATGTTGGGAGGGTCCAGAGACAACATATTGTTGGCAACCAATATATGTTGTAAAAATAATTCCATTTCATTTCATTCCGTTTTTCAGCGCTAGTAGCTGTACGAAGTAAGAATATAATTCTATAATCATAGCTAAGCGAGTTGACTGAAATACAATGAATACCGCTTCTAAACCTCCACGATTGCGCCCCGCCACCGCCGCTCCGAGGCGCCATCTAGTCCATACTAGCAAGTGGCCTAGGCATCACGCATGGTCTAACTCTCGTGCAACTCCGGTCGAGCCGGCAGCTCGTTGATCCAGCCGCCGGCTCGATCACCATGTCCAAGGCCTTCGTCGCTCCTCCCGGCGTGGGCTTCCTCATGGCCTATGTCTTTTGCCACCTTGAGAACATGCAAGGGAGACCTAGACTAACATACAAGAATAGTTAGTGCTCATGCCACCGCTCAGTTTTGATTATCCTCGCAAACTCCCCGGCTGGTCGTGGTTGGTACCCGGGTATATGAGTCTCTTAGCCAGTGTCCGCAATCCCCCCCCCGCGCGCGCGCTAATCCGGTCGACGCACCCGATGACATGGCATTCTCCTTAGTCGTAGGTGGACAGTTGGGAGTAGTACTAGGAACGGGCAAGTTGGCTATATCGTGTGAGATTCGCTCGGGTTACGCACTTTTCTTCAAAACCCGCCTTACGGGGCTCATCGGCGGTATTTGATCCTACGACCGCCGACGCCCGTCATACTAAGTCGCTCCTCCGGCCGCGGTTGTCTTCTTGTGTCGCTAACATTGTACTCCACCCCTCAAGTTGGCTTGAGGTTAGCAATTCCGGTTGCAGTTTAGCGAGCGCCCTTCCTCGGCGCTTCTTCCCGGCATGCCGCCACCTACTCCAACATATGCCTCCGCCTCGCCGCTGATCCGCTCGTACCTTGCTCGTTTAGGGTATCCACATATATCGTCCACAAGTACTAATCCCGCCCCCTCCCCCCCCCCCCCCCCCCCTAAGCATGATAGTATATGAGGCGTATCAAATCTTGAAAAAATACTGGGCGGCCCGAGCGGGAGATCTTGGTGTTGTTATACGTACGACGTAAATCATTTATAAATCCCATCCCTCCGCCATCGTCGTCCGTTTATGGCTTTCCCGACAACAACCGAGCACGCACATCGGAGCTATTGGATCATCCCGCCTAGCCCCCTACTTTACCAGACCTGGCACAGCTACAGGGTTACCAGCGCCCACTACGAGGAGGTGGGGGTGAGAGTGAACCACAGTATGTGAAATCATCCACTTTATTATTAATGTAAGTTAAATTGTAATCAATTCCAAATAATGTTGCGCCTCGTCTTCGGCCAGCGCAGCACCAAAGAGCCATCCATCAGCTCCGCAGTGAACTGCGCTCATCACTAAAAGAAGTCATAGCGAAGCGGTATTTTATAATACGCAACGCTACGGTACCTTCAGTCATCTTCACTGTAGCGCGTAAGCCTCTCTGCAACTACGCCTCTATCTACCTCTACCTAGGGACGCTACTCAGCCACAGCAGTGTATTTCTTAGGCACTGCGCTTGTCAGCGGTCGCCAAGTCGCGCAGCACAGAGGGCCTCCAATGGCCTAGCGGTCGCTGCGCCGAGTGAGCGAGTCGGCGACCTGCGCGGGAAACAGTGCCACCTGGAATATCGGTCCGCCGCTGAACACCACCGCCGCACGCCCTACTCGCCGGCCGTGAGAAAGACTGCTCAGAGGTTCACCTACCTATATTTTCTGGCTTGGTCCGTGACAAGCTACTGTCAAGCTCGGCGGTCTGCCTCTGTATTTGTGGAGGGGGGAGAGGGCAGGAACCAGCGTTCCCCGACGATATGGCGGCCCTCTCCGGTTTTAACTGGTTTCTTATCATAGTATGCATCGTCGTGGCGCTACTTATGGTGGTTGTAGCAGTGTACACTCTGCTACATTACCAGCACCCTGAGGACCGTAATCAGGTAGACCCCCCCCCCCCCCCCCCCCCCCCGCCCGCCACCCCTCTCCTCCCTCGCCACACATATACACACAGCCAGCCAGCCACCTCCCCCCCCCCACACAAACATACACTTAGACATATACGCGACCACACACACACATAGACAGGGAGGTATACGCAACCACACGTGCATTCCCATGGACATGGACGACCGTAAGCCGTGCATGTGCTGTTATGGGCACGACATTCACATACGACACACCCAGACTCAGATACACACAACCCATACACAGAATATTGCTATGTGTAACAGAAATCCATCATCGCAATCCAGACCTCATTCACACATTCGCAAACACATTCGCAAACACACACACACACACACACACACACACACACACACACACACACACACACACACACACACACACACACACATAAACAAACAACCACATGTACATGCAAAGAATGTTCACATACATAATCACCCACACTGACAGATGCAAAAAGCACCGAATGCAAACATGGCCGCGCGCAGGGCATACAGCAAGGCAGAGGATATAAGGACATCCAAGGATCTATCCACAAACGTTTTAACACTCACATACTACATTACGGAATTGTGTGCGCACAAGCAGAAAGATAAATAATTCAAATACGTTGAACCCCCTGTCATGACGAAAAAATAAACCGAAGCACACACGCACACACACGCCAATACGCACTCACCGACGCACAGACATTCTCGCCTATGCACATACTCACACGCACCCACATATACACATGCGGATACGGACTATCTGCAGAGAGACAGGTGCCAGAAGAGGGACAGGTGCAAGAGTAACATAAGCGTCTTCGATCAGATGGCCTGATTTAGTTTGCTTGGGTGCCTGCTATGGACAGGCATGGTGGCCCAAGATAGTGGTGGTCTTCTCCATATGGCTCTCTGTATGTACGGTGCTCTTCTTCCCTATCGACGTCACCAACCGAAAGTCATGCAGCCACGAGATACCCATCGATCTCTGCCAATTCGCTATTCCCGCCACCGAAATCTGGTACATCCTGGTGATCACCAACGTGGTCGTCACTTGGTTCGTCATCCCGTTCACAATGTTCTACTACGAGGCGGACCGCGATTAGTAAGCCCCTACGCTCCCCTTCCCGCGGCTAGAAAACCCTAGACCCATTCAGAACGAATGGCTTCGTTTTTGGCACACTTTTCAAATATTCCTGTCTTTCATAATGCCAATCTCCACAAATATGTGCACTGACTGATTCTCTCTGCCGCCGTTCAGCTCCATATTCAGGCGCATTATTTCTGGTGTGGTGTGGGTGCTCGGCATGCTGGTCGTCATGGGACTCCTGTTGGGCCTCATGTACTGTAAGTTACCCTCCTACCCCTCCTTGAAGACCCCAACACAAACACACACACACACACACACACACACACACACACACACACACACACACACACACACACACACACACACAGCCAGACGTACGCACACACACGTACACAAACACACATACACACACACACAGTCAGACGTACGAACTACACACACTCACTCACTCACAGCCAGACACTCTCAACACACACACACACACACACGTACACACACACACACACACACACACACACACACACACACACTCAACACACACACACGCACACCCCGTCAGACGCACGCAATACACACTCACTCACAGCCGGACAAACGCAATGCACGCACATACTCACTCACAGCGAGACACACGTAATACACACTCAAACACAGCCAGACACACGCAATACACACACACACACAGTCATACACATACACACACACAGTCAGACACACGAGACACACACACGCGCGCGCGCGCGAAAACACAGACACACACACACACACGCGCGCGCGCGCGCACGTTCACTCAAGCGGCTTGAATCACGCGTCCATTGTATAGCATTGCACTCGTCCGTTCAAATCATGCACGTCCGTCGCGCTTAGATAAGGCGAGTGTCTTTTGGAAAGTGTGGAAGGGGGGCGCGACTCATGTCCATCGCGTCATGTTGCGGTGATTTTGGCTTCAGACTACATAGGCTTTGTTACATACGACGTCATCGGCCTGGCGTCGGGCGTCGTGGCTTTTGAGGAGACAGTCGACCTACGGCAATGTATTCCCCCGAGCAGTAATAGAACCGTTGTGGTACGTGCGCACGTCACTGGGTTCCTGTCTGGTGATGCATTAAGCGCTGTTGCTACTACTGCTGTCCCCTCTTCCATATCAACCTCAGATTGTTGCTGTTTATGTTGTGGGCAGAACCTGTGCGATGGGACGGAGGTGGGCACAGAGACGACGGAGCTGTACAAGGGCCGGGTCGCCTTCCCCGTGTACCTCATTTGCATCAACACTATTGTGGGCTGGCTACTCTTCATGCTGTATGGCGGCGTCGGGCTGGCCTCCTTTCCGGTGGACCTCCTCCGTCAGTTTGCTGGCCGCCCTCGAAAGGTCATCACTAAGTCGGAGTACATCCGGCAGGCCAAGCAACTGGGTGTGCGGGCCAATCAGATCAAGGTCAACCTTTCCCCTCCTCGCATTTACCTTCCTCTCTAAGCTGTGATTATTTAGGGTTACAGGAAGGAACCCTCTGAGGTTGGTGTCGTTCTGAGTGGCAATAGGTATATGGCTTTGAAAAGGGGATGGGGTCTTACAAGTAGCTTGGTGCTTGGGGTGGCAGGAGCTGGCGATGGCGCTGCGTGCGGAGGAACGGAGTGGCGGAGGCCGGGGGCGGGCGTTTAAGAACAATGTGAAGGACCTGAATCGGCAGCTGGTCCAGTTGGAGGAGGACGAAGAGACGCTGATACAGAGCTTCCCGCAGGCGAGGGCCCAGTTTGTACAGCACTACGTTCGTATACGCAGGCGGTTGTGTGTATGTGTGTGTGGTGCGCGTGCGCGCTTGTTGTTTTTATGATTATTTGTGATCTGTTTCTGCATATATGTGTACGTGTGTATTATGAAATTTTGTGCACCAATGGGATTTTTTGTAGTTGATTTGTTCGGTTCATGTGAGTCCGTTTTTGCTCATCCGTATTTTGTGTAGCGTATTTGTATGCTGTTCCATGTGCGTATGCGTGTAGTGGGTGAGATTATGTGCGAATTGCGTGCGCGTGAGTCTGTCAATTTAGGAGAGGTAGGTATTATGAAGGGCGACACACATTCGTCTGATATGGTGATACTTGGTGGCTGGCAGGGAGACGACCCGGACGTGACGTGGACCTTTCTGGTGATTGGGTACTGGTTCAAGCTTCTCTTCGGCATCCTGGGCCTCGTCGGCTCCCTCCTCTGGATCCTTCAGACCGTGCTGTACGTGATGATCAGCCCCCCCGTGAGCGGCTTCCTCAACGATTTGTTCATTCAGCTCAGCGGCGGCGCGTTTGGACAGTTTGTGGCGATCATCCTCTTTGGCGCCTTCTCCCTCTACCTCCTCCTCTGCACCATGGCAGGAAGCTTCAAGCTTGGTGTCACCTTCCTCTGGTTTTCGGTGAGCCCGCATCCCCATCAACCCTCTTTCCTCAAATTGGCGCTACTTCAGGTCTCGAAATTATAAAATTAAAAAAATTGATATATTTGTAGACAGTGTATTATTTTTGTAAATAAGAATACGCACCGTGTCCCAGTCTCTATTAATGAGTGCGTTGCTTTGTGCAGATATACCCGATGAAGGCGGGAGCCACGCTGATGAGCAGCATGCTGTTCAACTGTGCCGTCGTCTTGGTCGCTACACCCGCGGTGGTGTCCTTCTGCGCCGTGGCGTTTGCGGGATTGGCTGCCGGGACCGCTGTGTCGGAGATCTACATAGCCCAGGCGCAGAATCTGGTTGGGTTCCGCTACTTGTTTGATTACAATGTCTTCGTGTACGGCCTCGTGGCCGTCTTTGTGCTCACATGCGTCTACCTCCTTATCCGGGGGCCGCAATACTTCAAGAAGAAGGGCAGACGGGAGGATGCCTATAAAAATTAGAGAGTGGGACGTCAGCATCTTCCAACTACCCTCAAAGTTACCCTCTTCGCATTCAGTTGTGCGTTTGTGTCTAGTCAATGTTGCGAAGTTTAAAAAGTACAGGTGCAGATGCACACATAATACATTCGCTTGACATTCCTGCGTTTTTCGTTAGTCGCACGATTGTGGTCTGTCGGCTACCATTTCCATGTTTTTGAACGCAATGGCACAGAGCGGGCGACCGTTGAGCACAGCGCCTAGTCCTATGCAATCACGGGAAGGGCGGTCGGGCACAGAGACGTCTACTGCAGGTGCAAGCGAGACGGTCGACGACATCCAGATGTTATAGTGTAGAAGGGGTTCGCCAGGGCGCAGCCGCCCCGCGAAACTGGGAAGAGGTAGACGGCAAGGTAGTCGAAGTTCCAGCCATGGAGAGCCTGCCCCGATACTGCTTAGGTTCACGTGTATCTCCAGCGGTTCTTCGCCCGCACTGCTTATGCTTACAGTACAATCGCTACTGGGAAGAGGAATAGCTGAGGTGGGGTTAAGCGACGGGGATATTTTTCCGAGTTCGGTGGGTAGCCCGAATACAGTGCGCCCGTTCACAACGGCCTCATCAGATGTGACCAGCATGCGGGTCCCCCACGCCCCAATCCGTAATGGCAGAGGCGTCCAGGCCGTAACGGGTAGCACCGCCAGCTCGTCGTATGGCCTGCAGGGACTGGACGTGTATGAAGCCAAGAAAAAACCCCCAATCGTGTACCCCAGGAAACTTAGGGGCAAAGTGCCCACGGGGAGTAGGTCAGCTACGTGCTTGGTTTTCTGTTATGAGAGCACCAGCAGCCCAACATAACGCAGGGGTGTCAGTGCACCTGCTGCGACACGATAGTTAAGACATATACCGGCGGAGCGACAAGCGTCGCAAGGAAATTCATGAGAGGCCGCTTACCACGGCGACAAGCTGAAATACTGCGCTCCCAGTGAAGCTCCATGACCTCTTATTCACAGCTGTAATCTGTCAAGATAGAAAGCAAGGCGCGGCAAGTCACCGTCAACGATACTACCGTTCTGCAGCCGGCAGACAGTGGGAGTGACTCATTTTCGAAAAGCCGAAAAGCTTATGGCTAAGCGACAACTCGCCCATTCCGCACCGCTGCAGGGAAACCTTCTCGTTGATGGCCTTTATGAATACATTGTCTGCTTTGCCTTATTGCAGGTGCTCTCCGCCATATCCCTGACCGCGGTGCAGCAATACTAACGCGATTAATACAACGGTGAGGGGCGCCCCTGTTCGTCATCTGCTGGCCCGTTCTTATGACTCCGTGATGGGCGCCCCTGCTCGTCATTTGTCGTTCACTACCTCTATATAGCGGCGCCGAGCTGATAATGCTACCTGCAAAAGCCATACACATATGAGAATAATAATATGTGAAGTCCGTCGTATTGGCTGTGTGTCGCTTCGACTGCTCCAGAACCCCCACTCCAGACCTTCAGCAGCAGCAGAGGAGGAAAGGGAGCTGTATGATCAAATGTGGACGGCTGCATGACTTGACTCCCATCAGCAAAATTTAGACCATTGTGACACTTACGAAAAATATATAATAACTTCAAATCCGGTTACTGTCAGGATTCCTTAGCTCAGTTGGTTAGAGCGTGGTGCTAATAACGCCAAGGTCAGCGGTTCGACCCCGTTAGGAATCACACAACCTGTCAAGCCCCCCTATTGTTTAGTGCTCACTATCACCGCCGCTTGCCAATTTTGGTACCCGTTCGTCGCTTCCCTGGCAGGCATGGGTGCTGCAGCAGACTCTCGTTCATTGCGGTCTGGCAATTATGTCCGTATGCAGCATTTCGCACGTCGATGTACTTCTATTCCCTTCCGACGTTTTTGGGGGGATTGCATTTTTCTGTTGCACCGTCTAAATGCTCTTCATGGTACTTTGGGTTCCTATCTTCGCGACGCTTTGCAAGAGGGTAGTGTTGATGCTATGGCATGCTTTCGTGTCCCTCGGGCTTAGGTATATGGGATTTTTTTCCTCCTTGCTCGTTTTTGTTTGGTGGCTTTCATAGTTTCACTGCTTTTTCTTGTAAAAACATACTCCCACCGACTATCCCCATTCAGCCATTCCCAACCACAAATCCAAACTGTCGCACATATGAAGCAGTATTTCTGGTAAATTTCAACCACACACGCGACACACTAATGTACAATTACCCAGAAAACAAGAGATACACATTCAACCACACAAATCACAAACGCGCACACACAACCCTCCACGCACAAAAACGGATAGCTATCGACATAACACACTAACAGCGAACAAAGACATACACTCACACTCACTCACTCACAGCCACTCACTCCCTACCAGACACACACACACACACACACACACACACACACACACACACACACACACACACACACACACACACACACACACACACACACACACACACACACACACACACACACACACACACACACACACACACACACACACATACACACACACATACACACACACACACACACACACACACACACACACACACACACACACACACACACACACGTGATGCGCACAAAATGCACTTAGTTATAGGTACAAGAACATTTTCAAACACACACACAAATTGACACGCACGCTCTACACATACACACACACACATACACACACATACACACACACACACACACACACACACACACACACACACACACACACACACACACACACACACTCACACACAATTGCTATGGGTGACATGATTCTTTCACGCCCCCCCTTCCCCCACGACTGAGTCCCGTATACGCGCTCATGTCATCACAATCTATCGGGCGCCACCATTGCGCTATATATATGCCTCTCGTCTATGCTCCGTCATTCCTTGTCACGCTTCTACCTCCGCCTCTATTATTTCTATTGTGATTGTAAAATGTGGTTGGCACGGTTGGACTAGGAAAGCGTGACTAGAATTAACAGTATGTATTGACGCGAACGACCAACCTTATTGTATGGTGGTTGGTAGTGGGACGAAGTGTCGAGTATAAGCTACTAGCCAAAATGTAACACCTCGCACTTACGTTGAGTCTCCTCAACAACGCCCGTAGCAAACGGCGTCATGGTCAACCCATAATCGAAGTCGTCGCCGGAACGACGTAAGAACCCTTAGGTTGTACGGTCGACTGAGCGATGACAGCCTGCTCGACCTTGGTTGGCGGACGAAGGTTAGCGTTGACGTACGGAACAAGAACGGAAGTTGAATACATGTTTGCCGTTGAGTTGATACTTGCCAGCGGGAAATAAATAAAGGGCACTCTAACATCAACGCCACTCAACATGGCCAAATCGTCGATGGTCAAGGCAAGAATATGTTCTTCGAACAAGCGCATCGACGGGTTTTTTATTACGCAAAACAAAACCGGCAGGAAAACGATATTTAAATGTTCGAGGTTCGCGTTGTAAAACATGGCTAATGTTTGAGGCTTTGGTTGATCGGTTCCTCTAACGGGCATGACGACCACAATGTAGGTACTGGGACCAATAGATGCTGCCATGTCGAATCAAACAAGCAACGTCGAACGAACAAATCAACAACCAAAAACGTGTGAAGATCACTACGCTCCGAAACTAATGTAGCATCTTGCCTATGAAAGCTAAGTCGTAGCCCAAATCGATGTTTGCTTGCCACTGTTGTCAGTAATATCCTTGTACATGGAAGTGCATATGGAGAGAGATGGAAGACATATCACTTCTTAGTGTGTTAACAATAGAATGTAGTTAAGCATAGGACGGTTAAATATGTTTGTCAGCTCCCTCCAATGCACTAAGCTTTAATAGGCATTGCTAGCTCTCGCTTGGTCCTCGTCCCTTGCCTAATGGTTCTCGTAAGGATATGAATAGACAAGCGCCATAGTTTATATGTCTTGGGAAATAACATCAATGCGTCATGAAGCACGTTAGATTAACATTGCGTACTATACGTACCGGGAGGTATTGGTGGTACAACATATTGTGCAGCAACATCGAGCAAAATTTCAATGGCGACGTAACCGCAGTACGTCCTTGTGATGGAAAAGCACGAATTAGATTAGCAACGAGTACATGTACAATGTCATAAAATGTACATTTACAAGACATTACTCGTCACATCCGCGCTCATCCCGCGTTGCCTCGCTAGAGCTTGCTGCATCGTGTGGCTTTCGAGCAAGCTTAGCGCTTGGCTTTACCAAAAAATGTTACCATTTGTCAAGCGTGTCTTGTGCACACGCAATGACTGCGCGGTAGCGCGCACCAAGCGAGTCGCGCAATTTATGCCCCCTCAAAAGCACTTCCAAACTCGCCTCCAAAATACGCTACACGTCATTGCGCTCTTGTTTAAGCATAGGCCACACTAATTTTGGTCGCGGTGATGCATGCCATTGGTCACCCTTCGTAATCCCTTGGTTGGTTTGCTGTGTTCCAGTGTGTAGGTCTTACATGCTGCCGCGGGTGATGGCGATAGCCGCATGCACCCGATTGGCTTTTCAATGATGTTACAATCGAACATTCGTGATTATAGCGTCCTCAGGTACAAGTACTTGTCAACCATGGGCGTCGATCCTCGTCGGGGATCATTAAAGTGTTGTGAATGATAGACGACGGCGTGGCGGAACAAAAATCAAGCAAACACGAAGTAGCGAAGCCAACGATACGTTACATGGCAATGGAATTCGCGGCATCTTAAAACTAGTCACGATCCAAGCCATATCTGATATTGCGGATCTTGTCTACAAAGGACTAGCATGCTCTACCGTCATCCGGGCGCATCATGTATTACGTCGTACTAGCCGCCACTACAATCAGTAAGGATCCTCACACTTGATAACGAATTTCGTAATACTAGGTCTCGCTTGACGCGCCTTCCGAGCCGGACACAACTCGACATCCCTAGCGCGTAAGTATAGCTTGAATTCCGACTAATCCCGCTGATATATCTCGCTAAAGTGTAATGGACGGCCATACGCAGCATGACATTCCATACTTTTTTTTTTTGGCGTTTGCGGTGTCTCCCGGCCTGATAATATACGTTTATCTCCGGTTCCGGTCCGTGGCGGTCTTTTTCTCATCTCACGAGGTCGGTTTCTGGATGTCAACAGATTGCAATCCGGAGGCGATGCATATGGCGTTGGTTCTCACACCGAGACTCCCTTCGCATGTCCGCAAATGTGCGCAATACAACGTGACACCGATCACTTTCCGTGGCCACGGCTCCTGTTTCACGGCGGCTTCCATTTGGATAAGCGGGGAGCGGACGGCCATCTATATGCTCCTAGGCCATATTCCTCCTTGTCCACGCTCATGATTGGCACGTTACTGAGCTCCTCTACTGCAGGGTGCATGTTCAAGGAGAGCTTATAAGTGAAGTTGGCGAGGTGGATACGGGGCGTTTAAAGTTTGTCGCATTCGGTATGATGCTTCGTGGGATCGACGGGGTGTTGTGGTGTGATCGAATACATCACATGTGGTGGACGTTGCGACCACTATTAGTAATGATGCGCGTACCAACTATAGCGTCATGGTTGCCAAATACTCAATGGAAGGCTTGTGTTAGGTGCCATGCGTGCAAAGCTCGATGCGGACTTACGTTCATCCATGGCCGAATGGCGGCTTAGTTTGCCATTGGTTTTATTTGCTCGTTCATGACTATTACACCTTTGGTCTTGAGAAATATTGAGGCCGGTTGGCTCCTTTTGCGGTTGCCAACGGAAAGATTGCCATGACGTCACGAAGCCGGGTTGCAACAATTCGTGCGCCGGTTTACTGTTTCCTCACGTTACCATAATGAGTAGGCGTAAGTGCTTGTCCATCGGCCGCAAGTCGTGTATACAATGCGGGGGGAGCGGGCCCACCTTGAGGCTATAGTTGGGCATCCCCTGCAGCGCCGCCATTAACTCGCGCTTCTTTGTCTTATTCTCCCCTTTGATCTCGGAGACTCGGTGCAAGTATAGGTGGTGTTTGGTCGCGCAGGCTTATCGCGTGCTCCATCGCCGTCCACCCTCGCGTATTTTTCTTCTCCACCCGCGCACCGAGCGACAGCAGCCGAGTCACCACCTTCTTATGCCCCCGAGTAACGGCCACGTGCAGCGGCTGCCGACCACCAAGTAAACCATTAGCCTTTCACAACCAGTGCATGGGTACTATGCATTTAAAAAATGCACTGCTGAATGGGTACGGAAGCATCACATTCCCACGGTTGTTGGAGATAAATACCGGATAAAACTGGTAGATGGCAATAGTATATCTACACTCACCAACGACTACATAGTGAAGTGCTAATAATAGGGACATTTGACGATCGTTTAGACGCAAATATTAATAAGCTGGATGAACTTGACGGTAACCTCGGTCAGCTTTGGTTACAAACCGGTAATCCGGACGTCGATTGGTCGACTAAAAGTATTCACGACCGTTAAACTACACCGTACCATTAACAGTGCGTCTCTTAGAGGCATACGCGATGGCACGCTTGCAAAGGCATCGACATGTAAACCTCTTCGTGATTGGAATGGGAGAGGCGCAAGACGCGGTCGACCACAAGATGGCCAACCAACCAAAAGAGTGGACGACTTCGTGACGAGATTCCCTTAAGGAGTTCACGGACATCATAAAGGAGCATGGCTGTCTACCACAGCAAAGTTTTTGTACCGATTTCGCGATATTTTGTTTAATGTACTCGATGCTCCCACGGTCCCGCGCCCCGAACTAGCCAGGACATGCCACAATCCCCAAGACACGGCCTCTCCATCCCCAAACCTATTTCACATGTATCAAGACACGTACACAGAGAGCATGTTCGTCGGGGTTTGGTGCGAGACGGTCCCGATGCTAGCACATCGGCCTATCGCCTACATCGGTGACGCAGTTTTGCCACGGTTCAATTTGACGATGTACATGTGTTGCACACTTTTCGCCCAACCTGAATAAGGATTACGGCTTGGAGTTTAAGGCAAAGAAGTAAGAGGCACTAGCAAAACGTTGGGCTCGGGAGCTGGCTGTTGTTGTTTGTGGCACGGTTGGCAACGGTGGCTACAAAACACCCGCGGCGGATGCTGGTGCCGATGTTGCTGCTACGGCAACAACGCGCTACACTTGCGTCGACGGCGCGACATAACTTATCGTCAAGGTCAAATCAGGTAATGGCGAGAAGTAGAGGCAAGCGCATGTCATCTTCGAAAATAGATGTAAAGGTAGGAGAAATGCGAGACCTTTTGCTGTTTGGCGAGAGTCGATATCGGGTGGAAACCTTAATCCCGAGAACATTGGCAACGATGGCAATAGGAATAAACAGCAACCAACTGCGACTGATAACATGTAGTAACTTAATTCGAATTTGATTTACGTGAGCAAAAGTAACATAGCCATGGTAAAAGTAGCAGCACCAGAGGCGACAAGTATCCATGTGTTCGCGTGTCTGTGGTGCTTGTGTTAGTTCACTCCACTTGCAGAGTTGCAAGGACAAAATCCAACAACAATATTACAAAACACAGTCGGAAGCGCAAAAAACATTATGAACAACAGCAAACGCATAATTATCATCCATAGTAGCATAGGATGGCAAAACAACATCAATATATAATTGCATGAAATATATATGGCAGTAGTAACAACGACATGCATCAACAACTAACGTGACGCATCGTCACCTGGAGTAGCGGAATCTTTAGCATCAACAGTAATATAATCACCATTAGGAGCAACAGCAGCATCAACAATAAAATCAGCAATAAGAGCAACAATAGTAGCACGTTAAAGTACGTAATGGCCGCTGTGATAGCAACATGCAAGAGCACCAACAACAGCATCAAAAGCAGCAAAACACAATGAAATGCAACATGATGAGCAACAACAACAACGACGACAGTAGCATGAATCAACACTTGTTACTAAACGATGTTAACAAAAGATCGTATCGTGTATGCATGACTATGTATGGTCACATGTGAAACCGACAAAGAGACAAACAATGTTCCATATCTAGGTTGATGACCCCGCCATGCGTAGGTTGCTTGGAAAGACAACTAACCCCCTCCCAACCAACAACAACTTGGTTGTCAAACACGACTCTAATCCACGCATTCACAGTCTCTCCTCGATGCACATAACAGCTATGACTACTTCCCTCCTGAAACCTTTATGCAAAACATACATCGTATGCTAATATTTCACTTTCATTTATCTTCTGATACTCATCAAATAACAGAATATCGGTAATATAAAGAATGCTTTTTAAAATTCAGAGCACGGCTTGTCTTATCGACATACCCGTTATTGTGTTAGTGACAGCATGTACTTTGGGGATTGCTTATTGTTTCGGGTTGCTTATGTACCGCCTTGGGTTGTGCTGCGGCGTGTGAGAGCTGGATATATTGGGAATTCTACACGCTGCCAAAATCTTAGAGCACGACTTGCCTTGACGGCGTTCTGAGTGTTGGTTTCATGAGAAGAGGTGGTTCCGACAGTGCGTACTGCTTTTCATGCAGGGGGATGTAGCGGTTTTTGCAAATTTGTCCCCGGGATGATATAGCGATAATCAAAATGTCCGCGTATGGTACTTGCAGTAACCGCCGGCACGCGAGTGCGAAATCGAGATTAATCAGGAATGCGACGAATCACATGAGGAGCGGGCGTATTATACATCACCAACACAGCTCCAAGAGGTGCAAATACAATTGAAATACCTACTCGCTAAAGGCTAGGTTCGTCCGTCAAATCTCCGTACGGTGCCCCGATTTTATTTGTACGTAAGAAGGATGGTACAGTGCGCATGTGCGTAGATTATTGGAAACTTAACGATCTTACGAGGAACCACCATACAACGTTACCCCAGATTAATGTCGACGAATTACTTGACTACTCGCTATATATATAGGGCTCATTATTTCACTACGTTGGACTTGTATACATGCTATCATCAAGTTCGGGTTAAAGATCGCGACATCCATAAGACATCATTGCAAGCTCAATACGGATTGTTCGAGTACTGCGTTCTTCCCTTTGGACTTTGCAACGCCCCAAATGGAACGATGACGAGCCAAGTTCGAGCCCCATATATTGGCAAGTTCTGCGTGGTATGCTTGGACGATGTCTTGATCTAAAGTCAAACGGCCGATTAAGACCTTGAGCACATTAGACTCGTGGTACGAGAGCTGCATCAACACCATTTTCACAGCAAGCTTTCTAAGTGTTACTTTGGACAAACAAGCCTCAACTTCTTGGGACACGTGGTGAAAGCTAGAATAATCCGAATTGACCCCGACAATATGGAGGTTGTATAGAATTGGCCCCGGCCAAAATCTGTAGCAGAGGTACGATGATTTTTGGGAGTTGCCGGTTCCTACCGGAGTCCGGAGGTTTATCAACCAATTCGCAACCGTAGAAACCCCTTTGACGGACATGACCAAGGCACCGGAGTTTCGCTAGACGCCTCAAGCCTTGTCAGCATTCGAGGAAATTAAGGACGCGACGGTACGCGCACAAAATTGGTAATTCCCATCACTTCTCCAAACATAAGGTATGCAATATACACGCATGCTTCTGGATTAACAATCAAAGCTATATTGTTACAAGACCAAGGCATCGGACTACAATCAGTTGCGTATCATGTTCGTAAAATGAACATCAAGCGGGGGGTACACGTAAAATGAACATCTCCACGGATAGTTTTTGGCAGTTCGCGACGCTCGATTGAAGTGCCGTCGCTACTTGGACGACGCGGCGAGATTAACAATGATTAAGGATCACGACACATTGCGACACTTCATTCGGCAACGCGATTTGTCTACTCGGCATGTGCGATGGCTACAAGTCGTAGCGCCTTATCAACAAAACATAGATACCGTGTATAAGAAACGGGCAATCAATTGTGCAGACGCTCTATCACGCCAACCTCGGATGAAGGACTCGTTGCACAAGTAGCATTTTTTACACGATTGGACCAACGACAAAGCAAAATGCGAGTTGCGCATGCAAATACTTTACATGGAATCCCGGCTACATCTTAACTATGGACTTCACGCGGAAATCAGAAACACTTATGACTCGGATAAGTATGTGCTTTCCCAGATTTTCTGTGTACATGTCTTGTACGTCAAGCAAGTGGACTCATGTACGCATCTGGAGCAATACATCATATTCCGGATGTTTCTACATTTCGATCGCGAGCATTGAACGAGCTACATGTCGCACCGACCGCGGGACATCATAGTATTACGAGACTACTAGCAACAATAACCCGGACGTTTTGGTGGCCGAATATGAAGCGAACAATGCAACACTATATACGCAATTGTGTTACATGCCACGGTACCAAGGCAAAGCGACACGAGCCCTATGATCTCCTTCAACCTCATGAGGTACCCACCATTATGCCTTACGAACATGTATCGTTAGGCCTGATTATGGACTTACTTGAGTGCGGTGGGTTTGATGCGGTGGTTGTATTTGCTTGGTACGGGTACATACGTTTTAACCGAAACCCTCCGTACATGGGTTTTCCGCCGGCGGCCGATCTCGAGGATCGCTGCCACCATACCTTACCACTCCTCTAGTCGCGTCTACCCTCCTCGTTGTTGGCGTCGAGCTCATCCCCCCCACCCCCCCTCCCCAAGTCGGCTCGGCCTTAGGAGCTTTGGTTGGCTTCGAGCGAGCGACATGCCATGGCGTTGCTTCCTAAAATTAAAAGAAAATGCTTTTTTTTGCCAGCTCTAACACCCGCGTCCCACAGATGATATGGGCGTATTCTACTCGTCGCCACACGTACCTAAGATACTCGTCCCGTCTCCCCAAATACGGCAAAATCTGAGGCGCATTTTGCCTTGAAAAAGCAATATCGAACGGCTGAATGAAGGATTTTGTTCGTTGGTATGCTTCGCTCTATTGATCACTTCTTGGCCATAGATCTACATGGGGAATTCATGCTACGTCTTTTGGGTCTTTATGGCGTCCTTGGTTCCTATCTTCGTGACATTGTGCGTTAAGGCTGCGGTGATCGATGTTGTTTGTTGTTCTTTTGCTAAGCATGATTTGTATATGTTTATTTCCCCGCCCGTTTTGTTGATGGTTTCGTTTCGTCCACTGATTTCCTTGTAATAAATCGGGGACATACAAGACAAATGCACGTGTACTAAGTAATACCAGACGGACTGTGCGCGAGAAAGAGAGATACGTTTCCCGAAATAAACGCGGAAAGTGTTGAGCTCTAATATTTTTGCTCGCAAGGTTCCGAGGGCCGGGCCCAATACATACGCTAATCGACGACCCATGTGCGTCGGCGCGTCATACGTAGGGGTAACGCGTGTCTGTGTGTTTACCACTATATGGCAGTTTGCATGTTAAAAGCTTAATGATGACACAAATATATTATGTTCTTTTGTTGTTGTAGCAGGTGGAAGTGCAGATGGAGAGAGGTGAAGGATGTTTGACTGATAACTATTGTACAGTAAATTGTGATTAAACAAAGGGATTGATTAAAATGATTATGTCACCTCCCTCCATTACACTAGGCTTAAATAGCTCTAACCTAGCTAGTTTGCACATGTTCTCGCACGGTCCTCGTGCTAGGCGCTAGGGCTCTCATAACGGTTTGAATAGACTAGCGACGCGGCTGGTTTGTCTCGGGAAGTTAGACTAACGCTTAATGTAGTTGGTAAGATTAGCTGTGCGTACATGCACGTGCCGGGAGGTACTAGTATTACTATATATAATAGTACCCTCGCTAATTGCAATGGCGAAGTAGCCATGTATCCTTTCGATGGGAAAATGCAGATCAAATACGGAACGAGTACATGCACAATGTAATG
The DNA here is from genome assembly GCA_026401115.1 of Tetraselmis chui. NCBI lineage: Eukaryota > Viridiplantae > Chlorophyta > Chlorodendrophyceae > Chlorodendrales > Chlorodendraceae > Tetraselmis > Tetraselmis chui. The sequence continues at coordinate 42,127 of JAPMLY010000599.1, forward strand.
CAATATACTATTGTAGGACTATGCTCGTCTCACTCGTACCCTCCCCCTCTTGACATATTTATGAGGCCAGTCGTGAGACCAACCTCCGTGGTCTTGGCTCCTTTACTCAAGCACGACATGTCGTTTTTGCCGGTGCATTTTGTAAGTTTTGGTACATCGTTGTACTTTCGGTACGTTTTGGTACGTCATTTTGGACGCAAGAAGACTTTCAAATAAGACTTTACGGTACGTCTTGCTGAAGGGAAATCATAAGTATAAGTCTGCTTTCCAAACTCTGAACCAGTTGTAATCCATTATTAAACTTGTAAGAGGGTGAAAATACAAGAATAGTGTACGTTTCCCTAGCGAAAAAAATTTGAGTGTGTTTTCTAAACCCCGGCTTTTTTGGTCATATTAAAATATTAAGAGGTTTAAATTACATTGGGGGCGTGAATACTCGGGCGTTGCTGTTAGAGTTGGGAACGGATAGTTACACGAAGGTCGTGCCGGCCCCACAAGGGGGCCGGCAGTGGTGACTAGAGAAGTGAGAGGAGAGAGATGGCGGCCGGCGAAGGCACCGGCAGGGCTGGCCGACCGCCACTACTAATAGGAAATAGAGTACCGCTAATATGATAACACTAAGTACTAGGATGACAAATAGCTACCTTATACATAAGTACTAGTCAACGGGATGCTAGTGCTAACACCCCCCTCAAGGTAGCCGAGGTCTTAACGTCGTCCTAGCTTGCGTCGAGGAAGGTGCCATCTTGGTCGAAGGTGTAGTGCTTGTAGCGTGTGTCTCATGCCGGGTAGGTGTAGCGACATGCGCTCACAAGAATGTGCCGCTACCGTAACGGCGAGTTACCGATAAGAAGTAGTTCCAAAATTATTGCGTAATGTACTATTCTGACATGTAGCGGGAAAAACTGTCCCCGGGCGAATTAGCCGACGCATGAGAGCGACCGGCGAGGAAGAAGCAAAGCCAACAAGGCCGTTAGGAGCGTGTAGGCACGCAAAAGCATAAACGGGCGCTCGTGTTGACTCCCCCCTTTCGCCGTGGGAAAGTTAAGCTCCTCGCTAAGTCAGGTGAGCGTTGCGGCGTTGCCTCGGGAAAAAGCAATAGCAGTATTAATTCAAGTACGCACGGGCCGAATTTTCGCGGGTCGGTCTTAAAACACCAGATCCGGTCGAGAGCATCGGTAGGGTGAAGGCTAGGTAAGACTTGAAGTTGGGTGGGGCGAGCGTGGCGCCGGGCGCTTTACACACGCTCTTTTCCTTTTTACGTGGGAGATGGTAGGACAGTCGCGGACAACAAGCTCGAAAGCGAAGCGTGGTGTCGGTTGGACGATGAATTACTAGCGTGGCGCCGAGCGCTTTACACACGCTCTACTCTTTTTTACGTGGGAGTAGGTAAGACTACCGCGGCGCCGAGCGCTTTACACACGCTCTTCTCTAGTGTAACTTGGTGGAGGGCCCATAACTTGTTAAAGTTGGGAACGGATAGTTACACGGAGGTCGTGCCGGCCCCACAAGGGGGGCGGCTGTGGTGACTAGTGCCTCGGGGATATGTGTATGATAAGTACTACATTTGTATTACTAATCGTACACCAAAGTCTCGCAAAAAAGGGGTCAGCCCCACGCGAGGAAAAGTTAGTACTTTGTCAAATTTTGGCAGCGTGTACCTTAGGGTGTTTTCTGCTTACCTCCGTTGACTCAAACCTGGGGTGGTGCGGAAGCGGTTCAAACGTGCAATTTGCCGATATCGCATGTCGGCGACCCACTACCACCACCACCATGAGGAAGACCGTAATGATTGGAGCGCGCGTCTCCGCCCGTAGAGCCCCCCTTCAGCCCCAAAAAGATGGTGCACAACGACAACAACGTGACCGAACCTACGGAATAGTCGGCGAGTCTATCGGTGAAGGCCTGTGGGTGGTAATTTGGGATAGCATGCCGCCGAAACACGAGTCAGCTCGCGCTCTACGCGTCTAATCCGACAATGCAAGCCGTTTAACCCCAGCACCAACACAAACCAGCAAAGCACCACGCGTTGCAGTGCGAACGCCCTTTCAACCCCCCCGGCCAGCTGTGCAAATTCGCGGTGCAGTTACGGAGAGTGCGTTACTAGTACCAATTATTACATGGTCGGTAGTGAGTGATACCGGTCCGCCCACTATCGAACCCACACTACCTATCGACCTTATGTCGTGGGGGTCCTCCGCTAACTCCAGCTCCATCGACATCGCCACCTACCGAGGTGGGGGAGATTTCCGGCAACACCAGCGAAGCCCTCGATATGGAGGTCGGCTCGTTCGACGACGATGGCGACCCCGCTCTCCCCGACGATACCGTCGATGACGCCGTGTGGGTCCCACCCGTACCTAGCGACACCGTCACATTGCGTCAACCAAGGACAATGAACCCAATACCGAGGATGCTGGTGGGTTTCATATCAGCGAGCACCGTGGGCTTCTCCTTCTTGTCATTTATGTGTGGAGCTATGGGTATGGTCAGCGATCGTGGCAACCGCACCGCCCGTCTTAGTCGGTCATTGATTTGTGCGGGGGCGTTTGTTAGGTGCGAGCTTGTAAGCCATGAGGTGAATGTTGCAACATTTGCTGAAGGTCCGCCATTACTTTATCATTTTACCCCATGATATGCTCAACCTCTTAACTCACGGAATTGGTATGTTTTTGTACTTGCACCGAAGGTAGATTGGCACACACACACACAATTTGACACTGCGTGTGTGTGTATGTGTGTGTGTGCCTGTGTGTGTGTGTGTGTGTGTGCTTGTGCGTGTGTGTGTGTGCCTGTGTGTGTGTGTGTGTGTGTGTGTGTGTGCGCGCGCGCGCGCCAGTGTGTGTGCCAGTGTGTGTGTGTGTGTGTGTGTGTGTGTGCATTTGTGTATGTGTGTGTGTCAGTGTGCCAGTGTGTGTATGTGTGTGTGTGTGTGTGTGTCAGTGTGTATTGTGTGTGTGTGTGTGTGTGTGTGTGTGTGTGTGTGTGTGTGTGTGTGTGTGTCAGTGTGTGTGTGTGTGTCAGTGTGTATTTGTGTCTATGTGTGCGTCTGTATGTATGTGTGTGTGTATGTGTGTGCGTCTGTGTGAGTGTATCAGTGAAGGCTGTAATTACAGTTACGAAAATGTGAACTATTATTGTCATTGTCTCCGGGCAATAAGCACAGCTATTATGTCATTATCCGGCCGGCAGACTTCATCAGCAACGTTTGTATCGCGCATAGTCGCGGTTGCGGCAAGGCAGTGCAATCAGATAGATTTCTTTTCAAAGGGGATGCTTGAGTTTCTCCAGTTGTTACAGGTAGAGTATGCACAACCACATATGTCCTAGCAAAAACACCATATAGTCGGAACCCAAGACTAATAGTTCCGACCAGCGACTACCTTACCCGGTATTTGCGCTACCGACTGTTGGAAACTAATCAAGTTTCACGTCTCCGCTTCCCACCCCTACTCAGCTCTAACTATCAAGAACTTCCTTGAGATTTTAAATAAGACTTTGGTCTACAACGGGCTACAAGATCACGTTGTGCCGGCCCAACGTCGGCGAAAAACATTATCCGTACCTTTGGCCGAACCGAAACGGATCCTCCAAGACGAGCGCGTCCACGTCCCCGGTAACTTTGGCCGCTCCAAAAGGGCCGAAGCAAGCAATCTCGCTGCCTCCGGTGCTACCGCGACGAGGGTGTCCTTCACTGGACGTCTTTCTACTGCGTGCAGTGTGAGATTCCCTTGTGTATGCCCGGCTCCCGCCACAGCCGCGACTGCTTCGAGCACCACATGCGACTAGACCCGGTCGCCCTTGGCAGCATGAAGCGGGTCCGCACAGGATAAAGACGCCCCACTGCTCCGCCCCCGCTATCCAACATCCTTCTCGCCTCCACTGTTAGGCGGGCGTGGTGATATCATACCGTAGGATAGGGATGGTCGCTCGCTCAGAAGCGCGAAGTCGGTTGTGCAAACGACATGGAGCTTAGGCGTGTCTGTCGCTACTTAAGATATTTATTGAGTGTACATAGCGGTATTTAAAAGAAAAACAACTGCTTATGAAAACGCGTAATCATACATGCCGGTGTATGATATATCATATCATACACATATCCCCGAGGCACTAGAGAAGTGAGAGGAGAGAGATGGCGGCCGGCGAAGGCACCGGCAAGGCAGGCCGACCGCCACTAATAGGGAATAGAGTACCGCTAATAGCATAACACTAAGTACTATGATGACAAATAGCTACCTTGTACATAAGTACTAGGCAACGATATGCTAACAGTTGCCACGACGGTACAAATTCTAACCGCTAGATTACGCATGTCACAGTGGTAAAAACACAAACATATGTTACCCCAATATGACGCACCGACACAAAGAGGTCTTCCACCTTCCGCCTATGTGCGAGCACAGCTCACGCAACGGCATCTAGACTATAGAAATATTGCAAGGTGAAAGATCTCTACTAGCACACGGTGTAGCTACTATAGACACATCAAATTGTAGCTATGGCAGACAATTTACCAAAATACATGTACCCGACATGGGACGACAGCGGAGCCATCAAGGCGCAAGACGAAACCACTTGCCCCTAACAAGCAGCATAACATTCCGTCAGTACCGGCCGACCAAGTATCTGAGGGTGGGAGTGTGGACGAGTACGCCACGCTTGTATATGCTAATTCGACCAAGACCGTTAACATCGACCCGCGCGACTAGATCGACTTACTTCCACGAGCGTTCAACGACATTTTACCGCATGCCAACGCATCTATACCGGTCATTTGCACGCCTCGACACGACAAGAAAGACATGTTCCTAACAGAAGAAAAACAAATTTCCTCCCGCGACGAATATCGACACCTAGCGTGCTATGGCGTTTACTCCGCGGCCGCGGACGCGGAGCTCGAACCACCTATGGCAACGATTCGTTCGATAACCGCCACCACAACGGAAAGAGCACACGCCTGGGATATCCATGACGCGGCCGTTCGGACATACAAGGCTGTCGCGCAAGCCGTCGAGTCGCGACTTACCTACATTCACCGCTTAAAGGGCAAGAAGGCCCTTCCGGAAGAGGAGCGAGTCGCGGAACGCCTCATGAACTTCCGTTTCTGCGACACACATGCTGCCGACTGCAGCACCAACGGCGTCGACGGACTCCTCGAAGCCCTGGAAGACAAACGGATCGAAGTCGTTAGTCTCCACGCGGCCGCAAAAGCTCAAGCTGCTCAAAAGTTGAAGTAACCGACGCCCGGCATGGGCGACAAAGGCAATCCCGACAGACCTACCGTGAGGCCGGACAAGAACCTCAAGGACAAGGAGGTCAAGGACAAGGAAAAACGCGAGAAGCGCGAGAAGGACAAGATAGTACGACACACCAACATAGAAAGCCCGAGCCTGAGGCATATGGCTGTTGGTGTGCACCGCCGCGCCGATTCCACCAACCCAGCCTCCGATTGCATGCGACATCGCGTGCGACGGAGCTGGCGCGAGTGGGAAAAAATCGGCGCAAGCGTGCAAACCCTACAGTGGATCCGGCAGGGAGTATTGATACCGTTCAAAAACAACCGCCCACCCCCACTTTTTCTTCTGAGAATTTTCCATACATGTAAACCCCGGCTTGATGCTGAAAAGACCAATTGGAAAAGACATGTGAATATGACTTTCCCTGCAGTCAGCATATGTCCGTGCTCATCTGGTTCTTCTTGTAAACAGTTCACATATGAATATGGTGTATACAGTATCGCATAATATTTGCTTACAAAAAAAACCAGATGAGCACGGACAGGATCGTAGGTTTTTTTTATTTTCCGAATGCCAATCTGTCCTTGAATACGAGGCTCCTCCGCGACCGCGGATCGAGGGGAGGGGCACGCGCTCCGAGGTGTAAAGTCTCCGAATACCTCCGCGCATACCTGTCACCCCCATCACCAGGCTGGCTGCTCTTACATTCCGCACACATTACTACCCAGTACGTATATTGCGCTGTATGTGTGTTACAAATTTTGAATGCATCCGCCATATCGTCGGTGTATTGCTGCTGACATTCACATTTCTGCGATGGAGATGCTGAGAAAACGACGATACGACTCCCCAAATTTGGGCAGCTCTGCCTGTCAGTGCTGGAATTGGCAGTCCGCACGACGACAAGTACCGGCACCGTATCAAGTTCCGACACAAGCGAGGTCTCCGACACGAGGAAGGTACTCACGGACTGAACCTATACCACTCTACCCTTAAGATGCAGAAGTCGGAGAGAAGCGCTAGGGCTGATAAAGCTTCGCCAGCCCCTGCGTCAGCACCGGCGCCTGCCATGCGTCCGGCCCCTGAGC